>JBBPTX010000003.1:282090-305423 GCA_038094595.1 Pulveroboletus aff. annulatus | reverse complement strand
CACCGCGATCATAAGTGGTTTCTTTCCCACTTCTGTTTAGCACGAGTGCAACCGTGTACAGAAATGCCAATGGCCTGGCAGAAGTCATCACGCTCTCAAGATCATTCATGTCCTCAACAGCCAAAGCCAAAACTGCCAAGCTCAGTAAGTCATGAACTCGTGCCAGTATATGCATTCTGATAAAAGACCTGCAGTTCGAACACTACTCAACTATTTTAGTGACATTCCCAACAGCCGTCAAGTCCAAATTGACGTTCTTACGGACAACATCGATTGGTCGAATCGCGAAAAGCGTATATTCCTCAAGCACAGTCTGGAGATTCGTCTTGTCGCTCTGTGAGACTGCCAAAATGCCAATTAATCCCTCCGTTACCTAACTCACCTCTATAGCCAATTAGATGCCTCGCAATTCAAGGCTGCTTTAACGCGAATTGATGCGCTCTTGACGGAGCTCAAGAAACTTGATGACAAAATGATCCTCACCGAGGTTCACCTTCTTGAAAGCCGAGTTTATCGAGGAATAGGTAATTTTACAAAAGCAAAGGCAAGTCGATCTCCTCCTTGTCTTGACTGTGTTTACAAGATTCATCCTTAAGGCTGCGCTTACTTCTGCCAGAACCGCCGCCAACTCGATATATTGCCCACCTCACCTCCAAGCCGCTCTCGACCTCCAGTCTGGAGTTCTACACGCAGAAGACAAAGATTACAGCACAGCATATTCATACTTTTTTGAGACGTTTGAGAACATGACCGCTCAGGACGACCCAGCTGCACTGACTGCACTCAAGTACATGCTTCTGTGCAAAGTCATGCTCAATCTGGTTAGTTCATCCGCCGACAGTCATTGACTCCTGTTAAACGAGTAACATAGCCCGAAGACGTCACATCGCTTCTGTCCATCAAGCTTGCAACCAAGTATGCTCAATTACGAGAAATCGAATGTATGCGTGCCATTGCGATCGCTCACCAGAACCGCAATCTGGCCGAGTTTGAGAAAGTGTTGCGCGACTACAAAGACGGTCAGGACTTTCTCATTTGTCTTAACTGCTGGAAATAGAACTTCCCCTGCAGAACTGTCGTCCGACCAGACAATTCGTTCTCATCTAGCCGCACTGTATGACACCCTGCTGCAGCAAAACCTGCTTCGTATCGTCGAGCCATACTCTGTCGTCGAAATCGATTACGTGGCGAAGCAGGTTCGCCAAAGCCGGCAAGAAGTCGAGGCCAAGTAAGCACTACAGATCCGGGCGTAGCTCCTCTCGTTTGACTGTGTTTGATAGACTTTCGCAAATGATTTTGGACAAGGTCTTACACGGGGTGCTTGATCAAGGAAGAGGGTGTCTTCTCGTGTATGACGAACCGGAAGTTGACGTACGTGCTTTTGTGTGATCGAGCGCCGACGGCTAATGCAATGGATGTTTGTCGTTGTAGAATACATACGGCGCTGCTATCGATACCCTCGAGCAGGTTGGCAAGGTGGTGGACTCGTTATATGCAAAGGTGCGCCCGCCTGTAAATTCTGTGCGCGATATTGTAATGAGGTAATCAACAGACGGTCAAGATTGCTTGAAAGCGCTTGTGATAGCACGACAAAGTTAAATAGCATCGCGTGGCAAAGTCCTTTAACTAGGCTATTATCAGTCGGCTCAAGGTCGCTCTGTTTGCCGATCAGTGGTATGAACACAGCAATAAAGGAGTCTACATACGAGGGGGATTCTGGAGTGACGCCTGATGGTCTTCGTCGCATGCCTCCTACAAAGTAAGTTCAGATGATAAGCGCTGACAGTAAGATCTATCGTGCAAGGCCATGCAAGATGCGATCGATCAATTCGAGTCCTATACATCCATTGTTCTCTGTCAATGAACTCGTTGGAACTGCACATGCGACGCATCCCAGTCTAACGTGAATCTTGGCAGCCTATCTTCCCTGATCAAAGCTGTCCCTGATCCATATAACAAAATGAGATTCCCTTCCCGGCGTCACCATAACCGTTGTGTACCTGCACTTGGCAATGTTAACCTTCGGACTCCGGAGTTGTTGTGCTCCGTGACCAATTCTTGCAGGTGCTTGTGGATAGCTGGGGTGGAGTTGACCATGCAAGAGGAGCACATGCGGCAGTCGGAGGTATCGTGTCCGCGAAATACTCTGATGCGGAAGGATTCTAGTCAACAATAAGAAAAATCTTGCCTTCAAAGACCTTGCAATATTTATAAGCTTGATTCGGACTCAAACCCTACGCCGAGTTTATTTTCCTACTATTGATTATTGTATTCTTCGCATCTCTTCGCACTGGCACGGTACGGGCGGGCAGGATTCCCTGCTCGCAAACAGCGTGTTAAGGACCATCTTGTGTATGACATAGAAGGACTGGCGTGACATTTCCTTCAATGTTATCGGCAATCAACATCGATAAGCATGTTTCACCCATCTGGAGGAACTTGCGGCAACGTGATAGTTTTAAACAGACTTGGATAAAGATGTAAGCACATCCTGCCTTCAGTGTGAGGTAGCGCGTCACTGAGACCGTGTCTCTAGGTGTGAAGAAAGCTAAATCAGAAGGGGGAGAACGACACGCTGTCTGACGTGGAGATCAGGAAGAGACACGTGCGTATTTGGCGTCGATCAGGATATCATTACTGGAGCTATTATGCTACCAAGCCAGACTCAAATAACTGTTGCACATATGAGATTCTTCAAGCAAATAGTTGTGTTCGTCACATACCCTGACATCATAATGAGACCACCGAGCGGCGTAATAGGGCCGAGGATCCTGAGTCTGCCGAAACGTCAACAGCCGACCTTTCGTCGTACGAGACGCGCACCGTGCCAGAATGAGCATCATAATGCTTCCTGAAAACAGTACACTGCCAGCCAATATGGCTGGTCCAGCGAAGCGATGTGTAGAGAATCTCCGATGCATAGACACAAGCATCAATCCAAGCCCATTCACAATCTGAATTGCGTCGTCAGTCACAGACATCACGCATTCCACGCGGGGGCTCCGAACCGCATAGTTAGACGCTGTCTCCCAAGCATGGAGGTCGCGGGGAGTGGTGTCCGCTCGACGCTGGAGTCCATGCGCACCAAAAGCTCCCGAGAGCATTCCAACAAAGGCTGTGTTAACAAATGAGGAACACACTAGTACAAGTGACCTGGAAACCGACTCAGTATGACACCCGACCTCCACAGAAATGGGGAGCCAGCGTGATCCAACAACGGCGACAGCTCAGTCATAGTGGAACCAGAACAAATTACATAATCACGGTGACGACTACTAATATGACCACAGCATTACATAAGCCCTTGGTAACGATAATGTCTGGAACACACTCGGATACGGAAGACAAGGATCGCGTACTCGTGGAACGGTGAGGACGACTTGGCACACAGAGGGACCACCTTACTGACTGGATTCAGCCCAACCGCGCGCGTGGTTATACCGTCTGCAGAGGATCACGATGGTGGCTCCGAGTACGAGTCCGCCCACGAAGATGTGGAGGAGAACCAAGAGGATCCGCTGGAAGACTTCCCTGATGATGTCGACGTGCGTGGTTTTCTCCCCGTTGTCGACGTACAACCGTTTAATCCATGTGCTAGGAAATTGAGCTAGTGCACGCGCGCATAAGCTCGCTCGCGCCGTTACGATTGCAGCGCTTCGCGGGACATCTAAGACGATTGTGTCTTCGGCAGAATGCCGTGTCGTTTCTCAGCCCAGAGGTGCTCTGTCAGCTGCAAAAGCTGGAAGAGTTAGATCTGTATGACAACAAAATCAAGACGGTCGGCGATGCGCTGGATGGGTTGTCGTCGTTGACGTGCGCCCTCTCTTCTTCCTCGTCATACAAGTTTGTAACCTGGTGGTCTCGATAGCACGTTGGATCTCTCGTTTAACTTGTTGCGGAGCATACCCGATGCGCTTGCTCACTTGTCGTCGCTCCAGACGGTATATTTCGTGCAGAATCGAATATCGAAGATAACTTGCCTCGAGACGTGTGTATCATTAACGAGTCTCGAGCTTGGTGGTAACAAGATCAGGGTATGTTTGCGTGAAGCTTATCGTGCATGTTATCAACAAGTTCTCCTGCAGCGGATAGAGGGGCTAGATGCGCTGGTCAACCTGGAGGAACTATGGCTCGGAAAGAACAAGCTTCCGAAAATTGAAGTATGATACAAGGTTGTTGACCGTTGGTTGCATTACTGAGGTTGCGATATCACACAGAATGTGGACAAGCTCAAGAAGCTCAGGATTCTGTCTCTCCAGTCGAATCGCATCACAAAGATTGAGAACTTGGATGGTCTAGAGAATCTTGAGGAGCTGTATCTGAGCCATAATGGGGTTGAGAGTATAGAAGGTCTCAATCACAATGTGAGTTGGCCCAAGGAATGTCGTATGTCGTATCTACAAGTTTATTCTTTAGGAAAAGCTCAAGACACTAGATCTTGGAACCAATTTCATCCCCGCAGTCGAGAACATCGCACATTTGACATCGCTGGAGGAACTATGGGTCTGTTTGTTTCTACAGAAGAGCGTACTTGTAGCTAAACCTTTTCAATTTCTTAGTTGAACAACAACAAGATTCCTGATCTGGGCGCACTGGAACCCCAGCTAAGGCATCTGAGCTCGTTGGAAACAATCTATCTCGAAGGAAACCCGTGTCAACAATCGGAGAATGTGAGTTACCGACGAAAGATCATGTTATATCTCCCACAAGTGAAACAGATTGATGCAACGTGCGTTATTTTGTGTCACGATTTGAGCGTTTGAAATGAGATTGCTTACGAGGAGATCACGTATTAGGTTTGCGAAACCGCTGTAGAATAATATTATACACCCCTTGTACCTTTAGGTATTTTTTTTTAATGCAGCATGTGTCACGTGACTCTTTGGAAGTCCTGGAACTATTAAGATTCACCTACTTCCCCTCGTCCACAAGTAGTTTTTGATGGCTCCCACCGACAAGGCGAAGGCTACAGGTGTCAGCGTCACGTCCTTTTTTGACCTCAAAGCCGAGCTGGCCAAAAAATCAGACGAGTTCGCGAGAGTGAAAGCAGCCGGCGGTCCCAAGTATGTCCCAGGTGAAGGACGGACACGGCCCCTAGACAAGGTGTGTATACCATTCCATTATCCTCGATTGTTTTGAAGAAGGCAAGCTGTTGATATTGTTCTTTCATCCGGTTACGCTCAGAAACCGACCGTATGGGCTCGATCGAACAAGGGTGTAGATGGTCGAGCAGCGCGCGACGTCGAGCTCGAGGTGGTGAGCAAGGTGACAGTCGAATCGGCGCGGGCGGCGTTGGAGCGGAAAGCTAAGGTATACGACAAGCTGATGAAGGGCAAGTCGGGTGGGTTGAGTGAGAAACAGTATGAAGCACTGTTGGTGGATGTGAGTGCTACTTTTTGTTCTTTCTTGGTGAGCAGTTCAGTGCGTTCTGACGGGTTAGGTAGTTCGACTTAAAGGGCGTTGATCACTACGAGTCGGATAGTGATGATGTAGATGAGTCGTTGACTGTGCCTGCCAAACCTTCCGAGGAAGTGGTATGTTTTTCTTTACGCTCATAACCATACAGCTTTATCTATTACGCAGGATGATCCTATTGTTGAATATGAAGATGAATTTGGGCGGGTACGAACCAGCAGACGATCGGAGGTACCACGTCACCTCCTATCCAAACCAGAAGACGATGAAATTGACGATGCGTGAGCCTCCAAGTTTCGTTCCCCCAATTAGATCTCTTACTTACGATGGATCTTGCAGAGATATCATTTGTGTGTACATGCGTAGGAAACAGCTGTGTCCGTCACTGATGCCTCTTTTGTAGATAATCCAGTCAACTTCTTCCCCGTATATGAGCCTTCGGCCGAACGCATCAAGGCTGTGCAAGACGAGTTCGCAGAGGCAAATAATCCATTGTCCACACACTATGATTCAACAAGAGAAGTACGCGCGAAAGGCGCTGCGTTCTACCAATTCTCTGGAGACGAAGAAGCGAGACAAAAGCAAATGGAGGAACTGAGAACCGCGCGCGAGGAGACGAAGAAGACGCGCGAGGATATCGGGGCGATGGACATACGACCCGGCGAAGTGGAAGGCATGCGCGAGGCGAGCGGGTCGTCCACAAGCCGAGCGGTTGACAAGCGGAAACGAGAAGTTGAGAAACGACGGGCCTTGCTGGAGGCGAAACGCAGAAAGACCAATGCGGCGCCAGAGGATGGGGTGAAATCTTCGAGCTCAGCGACATCGCTGGTGACATTTGCAGCTACTGCCAATGACCCGTTTGCGTCACTAGAAAAGATGGCTGTTACGACCACATCACGTACACCTGAGTCTTTGGAGGCGCGCCCCACGATAGGTGGATATCCTGACGCCGATGCGTTCCTGGCCCAACTAGAACAAGATATTCTCAAAAAATCGGTAATTGATCCTATGTTTCAGACGTGACATGTTAAGCTAAGGCAGTTTCTGCTAGTCCAGCTAAAGCATCATTCTTCGTCCCTAAAACCAGCTCCTCTGGACACCTCAACGAAAACCGGCCACTCGCTTGCCTATATTCGACTATCCCTCACTTGGTACCTCCCTTTCAACAGCTCTTTACCTGAAACTACGTCATCCATGAATTCTCTTGCGGCTTCGAGGACAGCGATGGCGGGCTTCATCACCGTGGCATGCCCACAATTTATCTTTACCTGACTGGCGTTGGGTTGACATTGGATGAAAGCCAACAGCGCATTGATAGCCGAGAACCACGTCGGAAGCGAACCCTCTTGGGGAAATACGATGGGGTCATCTTCATAGAGGGTATCTCCGACGTACAGCATGCCTTCCCTCTGATCCCATAACGCCAGTTCGTCTGGTGTATGCCCGGGAGTGTGCAAGACTGTGATCCCTAGGGGCACGTTACCAGAGGTTGATGTTATGCAATGAAAATGGGGTACAAGCTCGAGCTTGTAAGATGGCGTGCAAATGCCAAGGTTGTCACATAGCGAGTGGCTAGAAAGATTGTCGGGCGAGGCAAAGGCAGGATCATAGCTAGAACCTAAGATGGGGCTGTCGACCGCAAATGCCTCGACGCCAACTGATTCGAGATTGTGTCAGGCACTTTGCATGGGTGCTAGACGGTCAACTGCCACGTACGAATGTGATCATAATGACAATGGGACTGCACGACGATGTACGACAGCTTTCCGCCTGGATTGAGTGGCCGGCCCGCGTTATCTTCCACGGGGACGGTCTCGATGTACGTGCGGAGATCTTTGAGCTGGATGTCAGGATTACTTGTTCTCCCGCCACACCCTGTATCGAGGAGGAGGATGGTTTGTGCAGTAAGAACGATCTTGGCATAGATGAAGGGGTGCTCCAGCCAGACATCGTCCCATTCTTTGATGAGGAACGTGCTGGGGGTGAGTCGCTGTGCCGTGAACGCGGGGAGAGGTATTCCCGATAGAAACTTTGAAGTGGGCATCTGATCTGACCGTTTCATACACATGACAGACGAGAAATAGGAACATGGAGGAGCGTAAGTACCACTGACTTGTCACGTGCGTTGCATGCCCGCCCACTGAAAGACGCTGTAAGTAATTTACCATCGTTCTCCATATGCCTTACCTCCCGGGCAGAACGGTGCTTGGTCCTAGCCTCCTGAGACGGGGCAGATCACTGCCACCTCTTCGCCCCCATGTAAGACCACCGAGGCCACCTCTGACTCGGGTACCATCTCCGCATTCACGCTCCACTGACTGGTCATGAGAACCTTGTCCAAGCCTGTGTTGGGGTGTAGCGAGACGAGAAGGGTGGCGAGGGAGGCAAGTGGGAATCCAGAGGGACTCCCTGGCCTTGTATCGGAGAAGGGATGGAGGGAAACGGATTGTTCATAGAGACCTGTGGATGTGGATGCGGCTGCAAAGTAGAGTACGGTGATGTGGGAAGTGGACATGGTCTGCATAGCCTTCGTGGGCTAAGCGACTGCGGAATTTCAGTCTTGCTCAGCTTAAAAGAACGCCACGGGCTTGCAGGAAACCCTCGCAACAGTTATTGCCCTCAAAGGGTTCGCCTTTGCTACATTGACCAGCGGTCGCATCATGACTGACAACTGCGATAGATCATGACAAGCGCGCCTCACGTCGTCCTCTTGGGCGTGCCAAAAAAAGCTGATCAACCGAGCTCATCAGGGTTCTGTCAAAAGTTGGAGACATTCCTGAGATACAGCAAGATCTCGTATGAGCTCCGCGATACATATCCCTTCAAAGCGCCCAAAGGGAAAGTGCCCTACGCGGAAATAACCCACGATAGCCAGACGGTCACAATTGCGGATTCGCATTTCATCATCCAGTACCTCGTGCAGAATGGTACCATCAGAGATCCTGACGAGCTCGCGGGTCTGACGAAAGCTCAGAGAGCCGAGTCGAGGGCATTCCAAGCATACGTCGAGGAAGTGCTGTATCCAAGCGTTGTATACGACCGATGGTACGTGGACGAGAACTACGCGGTTACGGTGCAGGAGATATTTGGCAACGTCTCGTGGCCCTTGCGGTCGTTTTTGGCGTGGTTTTTCAGACGGAGGATTATGGGCGTGTTGTACTCTGCTGGGATTGGGCGACATTCACCAGAAGAGGTGCACCGCTTGCAGAGGGAAGCATTGGACGCACTCGAGGCCAGGTATGCAGAACGCAAGTACCTGCACGGCGGCGAGCTCCCGTCACGGATTGACCTGACTGTGTATGGCTTCCTTGCCAACATACTGTCGACGAACGGGAACCCATACATTGTAGAACTGATACTGAAGAGCGCGGTGTTGAAGGCGTTTGTGGAGCAGACGACGGCGCAGTTGTTTCCGGAATACGAGCAGTTGTTAGCAAAGATCGTGAACAGTTCCGGTTTCCAAGTTGGTGATTAAGTAACTGTGTGTTGCTACGCTCGCTACATGGTGTAACAACTTTCCTACGTTTTCTTACTTGGCCCTTTCTTTTGCCTTCAACAACCCGGCAAGTGTCGTGCGCTGTGAGTACATTGCTTCGCGACATTATCTGCGTATACGAGAACTGACGGAAGCGAACAACGACACCCGCGCCAAGTCCGATTCCTAGTACATAGTCTAGAATCATTTTTGCGGCACCGATCCCTTCTGTGAAGGGACTTCATTCCTTTCCACTTCAGTCGTTCCCCCTCCCGCCCACTCGTTCCCCCTCGCGGCATCGCGTTTCATGTCGCTCCCAAACCACAGGATACTGCGTAAGCGGGATGGCTATCTCCCTCTTTCTGGTTCCGTCGTGGAAAGCGACCCCACTCCTACCGCCTCGTCTTTGGCGCAGAACACTGCAGCAATCACCGACTCGTCTCAGTCAGGCATTCCCCTCATCAGCTCCTCCGTGTCCGACCTGCCTACCTCAGCGGTCCAATCGTCTACGCCTACCAGCACTGCAAGCTCCACCTCGTCTGGCGATCAAATTTCGTTGGGGACAGTGATCGGTGCCTGCGTTGCAGCTCTCATCGCCCTTCTTCTCTCTGTACTACTTGCCTTTCACTGTTCCAAGCGCCACAAAAAATCTACAGCCCACGCCAGGTCCCGTAATGTCATAAACAATCTTTCCCGTAGGCGTTCTCATCTCGAACCCTGGAAACGGATAAATGACGGTGGGGATGCCAACGAGGGCCAAGGGCATTCTATGAAGCAGCGCCCTCTATCCGGGCCACTCGGTGCCATGTTCCACCGCACAATCAGCAACACCTCGGGCGAGAAATCTTCAGAGGGTGGGAATCGGGAGTCGGTCGGGACCATGCAACACTTTGCCAAGTATCATCCGGGCTTGGCTGCCGAGATGGCGTCACAGAGCGCTGGCAGAGGCATCGACGAGCAAGTTGCTAAACCTGCGCCAGTTCTGCGTCTCACGGGCCGTGGTTCGGACATGACCCCTCCCATTTCGTGGGATGGGGAGACCGTCGGCGGCGACTCGTTCTTCTCCCTACATTCGACCTCTGTGTCACCCAACATGATGGCTATGGAACGGTCAACCCCACTGGCCACAACGACTGCTCTTCATCGTTGGGAAAGCGCAGAAGTGCTGCACGTTAGCCCGGTCGGCTCTGAAGTTTCCGACGTTGCAGAGCTTCGGAATCCCTTCTCGGACAAGGCGAGCTCTGTCAAGAGCAGGAGCAGTATGAAGACTCAAAACCCCTTCTTCAGTGGCCGAGACCATCCCGTCAGACGCACGTTACTTCATGATACACAAGAAAACCCATTCGCCGACACAAACGTTCCCCGGGACTCGTCCGACGCGATTCGGTCCTTGATTGCCGCTCTTGAAGTTCCCAAGGAACCGGACAACAGAGTCGTTTCTGTCCAATCATCCGTCTACTCTCGTACGACGGCAGACGACGGAGACTCGGCTATCAGTGTCACAGCATTTCCTTACCCGCCAACTCAGATCAATCTTCGTTAGATCTCCCTTGTATCCCCGTCAAAATTTATTTCTATGTCATATCAACGCCGTGTAAGCAACTATCTTGTTCCTGACGCTTTCGTGTACGTTTATACGTTTCTTGTCGCTTCATCCATTCGGTGTTGTCTATAATCCACTTTTCCACGTAGCACTCCGTGATCTGGTACTGGCCCATGCCTTGATCCTCATTTGCTGTCGCTCGTTTCACGACTTGTATCGCTCTTTTCGCCTTCTTATGCCTTGCCCCTCGGTTTATATTTATTATTATTGTGTGCAGTATACCAATATCGACTTTGGTCGATCGCTGGATAGCATCTATATTATAATACTCCAATTCAGGCTCGTGTCTCTGCTTTGGACCACCACGTAATGTCACCAATCATCGATCATGCGCTGGCGCCTGATGAACACGACGTAGTGCAGTGTTTTTCCATCTCTTCTGATGGACTGCAGACTTGCGGTTTAGAATCACCGACAAGAGGCCGTGAAACAGAGCCTCAAATGCCATCGAGTTCTGCATAACATTGCCGTATCGATATACTGTCAAGTGACGATACTGACACATGATGCTTTATATCCGTGACTCACTGGCAAGTGGCGTCGTGCGCCGACCGTGCACTGTCCAGCGGCCGCTCTACGACGCAATTGCAACGTTGGCGCCAGGCTGGTGCTGCAACTGAACAACTGCTGACAGGGATCATCACGTCGTCCCTAAGGCACCTGAGGCATCATCTCTGGACGTTCTGTTCAGGCTGTTGTTGCGGCTCAAAGACGTTTATCTGACAATGTTAAACATGGTCATCCACAGCTGCCAGTGATAAAATGACGACACTGCGCATAATCTTCACCTACACGTGATGGGCCAAAGGAGCCTCGATCATTGGGAATCCGTACCATGAGCTTGAACGTTGAACGTTGAGCGCTGAGCCTGGAAGGTGGCAACACTGCACAACCAAATATTATTATCGGAGGTGATGCTATCATCACGACTCATACCACCTACTTTGCGCCGAGTGCATGCACACTGATATCGAGCCCAGACTGCCCACGGCGAATACAGGCAACACGGCCGAACACGCCACCTACAGCCTAAGCGGCTAGTTGCACAATAGGAAAGTCTGACGATAATCGAGAATCGAGATTGCACTGCGCGACAGTCCCTGTGCCAGTGGTCTGCAGTCGCAAGCAGACAAATTGCAAGCCTGCACCCTAGTGGGAGGAGAAAGATACCAGGTTTCTCCGGAGCGAGCACCAGTCGACAACTGATCTTCACAATCGTCCAGTGAAATGTCATCCGTGAACACACCATAACAGAAGCTAACTTGCGGGAACGTCGCGGTCGATAGAGGTCGTTACAGGCAGGAAAGGCATTGTCTGAATGGTAGTAGGGATGGTCCAATGATGCACACAGCCTGAGCGCACAGAACTCGAAAGGGCACGATGAGTCGCCAAGTACCACCGCGTGTTCTGCTACCTCGCCAGGCCCGCGGCGTAATGCTACAGCACATGTCGATGAATCCGACCGTGTGACCAAACTCTCGCTGGCAACCCCATCACGGCTTCTTTTACGAACCTCGGACAATGACAAAGACTGAGATCTGATACATACATGTCCATGATAGGACAATCCCGTTTGTCTGTCAGTCCGTGTATCATCTCAGGAAGCATCAGTGGCTTCGGCGACTCCAACGGGTCGTTGTCTAGCTTGTATCTCAAATTCAATGACATAATGCTTTCTCCGACTCGACTTGACGCGTGTCCTAGTGGATAAGGCTGTGGTCTCCTTTGACACCCATCTTTTGCCCTCATTATTCCAGGAGAAGTGGAAAATGAAGATTTTCGGGAAAAACAGTACAAGTCAGCGCAAAGTTTGACAGCATCCGATGACTGTGCACGAAGCGAAATTACCAGCGTACGCTGTCCAATACAGTGTCACACAACACGCATGCGGCGGAATTAAAAGGTCATTTTGAAGTTTGAACGGACAAGATCTAACACCTCACGCCGGCGACTGCATCATGCAAGTCAACTCCGCCCTGACAGTTCTATTTTCTATATCCCGAGTCGGTATTGATCATACATGGTCTAATTTGATTTTCCTCTATAACACCGCATATCACCAACACTGTAAGTTACTAGTACTAACCAAATAAATGCTTGTCATGAAAAACGATCGATTTCAAACACAGGTAACTCTTGCAACCACTTTGGTGGTGTTCTGTGATGCTTCGTGCAGTGCTTTTCAGTCTTCTTGCACCGGCTCTAGTTCCCGCTCTCGCCATCCAGTTACCACTGCTATCTGGTCTCCGTTGGAAAGACCAGTCGACCATCTTGAGCGACACTGATCATGTGGAATGGAGCTTCGACAAATCTGTAAATCCCAATGTCACTGACCACCTCGTTTTCGAGACGGTATACTCGTTGCTTCAACACTGGCCCAACGCTCGCATGAGAAATGGTAAGCAGTTCGTATGTTGTCTTACTGTCTTTTACTGAGCGCACGTTGTTTTCCAGGCCATAACATCGTGCCGGGAGTCATTCCAAAAGGAACGCTTCTCTACCATGGTACGACTCGCGACGAATTTCCACCGGGTCCAGAATGGGTTTCTTTCGATCCAGAGCATTCGCATATTTTCTGCCGCGAGCTCTGGGCACCCTCAGTGGGAACTCCTCAACTAGGATGTTTGCATCTCACACTCGCAGTTACTCAACCACTCAAAGTCGTATATTTTGATGGAAGTAGTGCCGCGAAGGTTGACGGCGCATTGGATGCACAGGACCTTCTCGCATGGGGAGAAATTCGCTCTGACGCCATGTGGGATGAAAGACTGCGTATTGAAGACCTTTGTAAATGGGGAAAGAACTTTGGTGTGGACGGATTTGTAAGGTATGATCTCACTTCTTACAATGTCTTCCTGGGTTGAATGTCGTTTCAGGATGGAAATGGATTTGTGAGCTTTTTTTTTCACAACCCCCCCAGCTCTGTTTAATTGACCACAGTGAGGTCATGCTTTGTGATTTCACCTCCGGCGTCAACGTTGTTTCCTTCCTGAATGTAGTGCGTGAGCGGGACATGCCAACAGATCCATGTAAGTTCTGTCAAGTGGATATCCTGCATGCAGAAAACTGAAGTTATTTTTGACAGCAAAGCTTGCGTTGTTCGAAGTCATACATGCTGGTACTTGGCATGATCGTTTCCCTGGGGAGACACGCATCAAGTTGGATCTAGCTGGACTGGTTTCCTTCTACGACACGCAACTCGTGCCTTCATTGGTTGCAATTCGGGCCGATCGAGAGAGGTGGGACCATCGCGTGCGAAACATATCCAATGAAGATTTGGTGGCTGTGAAATCAAGGCTGGAGGCGGTCTTGACTAGACCCTCTGGTCTGTCGAGCGGAACGGACTGGAGAACACTTATTCAGGTCATAGTCGATCGATTTGCTGGACGGCTCGAGTTGACACGCCATCTCCTGAATACGCCGGCGGAGAACGCGGATGAAACACTTGATCTTGCTAACAAAACTCAAGCCCAACTCAGAATCATGCTTACACCCTACACCCTTTTCTCAGCGACGCCAACCGATCCGGTAGACAAGGCTGACCTGGACTGGGCGATTCCCATATACAAACTATGTGCCACGACACATACACACCCCATGGCTGAGTTAGACTCTAAGACCGATTCGGAAAAATTAATTCTTCAGGCTGTGCGCGGGACAGCGCGGGAGATTTGCCGTGTGGTCACGAAGATGTGGGCTGCTGGAATATATGCGGGTCTCGATTCGTCGTTGAACACAAAGAAATATCTCGACGTTGCCGAAGTAACACGGGTTTTGGAATCTTGGGCAGAGGATTTGGACCAGTTGACGACATGGCTCGACTGGAGCGTATGGGTAAAGTGCAATCCTGCATGTGATCCCGGAGTTCGTCCATTGCATTAATGATCATGCGTGTGGTCTCGTTGTTCTAATGGTATTGGTCTACAGGAAATATGTTACTTGCCCACGTGGCCCATTGGTTTCCCTGGGCTTCCTTGGACGACCGTCGCCGGTCGCCTTTCAAGTCCCACTAGACAGGAGACGACATTGACCGGCTCGGACCCGAGAACTACGGCCATGAAAGGTTTCGCCAAAGAGATGGCGAGTACTATCCGACCTGAACCGGGCGAGTGGATCCGTCCGCAACCGAAATGTATCACACGGGTTGATCCCTACGACTTTTAGTGGGTTATGGGTGGAAGAATACCATGCAAAGTGTCTCAGATAGGCTAACAACTACGATACCAAGAGGGTCGTTTGTTAGTCTCGTTAATCGCGACAGATAAAGTGACCATGCATAGTAGCTGATCTCAAATGTACATCAGTCCATTAGTCTGAGATATGGTTCCAGCATGCTTGTGTTCGAACGTCTTTTGTACCATTTGACGATCACGATAGAAGTGGTCCGCAGAATCCGACATCCGAACACATGTCCTCTTGCTCGCACTAGTAGTGCCTCCTGTGCGGCCTGGCAAGCACATCGGAGCGTGGGTTGAATGTTATCACTGCCAGTGGAAATTGTAATCAGAATTCCGAATTTCACGGGCAGTACTAGTCAGCCACCCGACCTCACCTCGCCGCCGCTCGAATATAATATGTGTGTTGTCCCGGGTCTGAAGATTTCAAGACGAGATTAGCCACTGGCAGCTGCTTAATGCGACATTGGCTCCAAGCCACGACCTAAGGTAGCGAGGGTTTCAATTGACAGTGGACCGCAAGTGCAAGTCATTGACTTGCAACTGACGATGTGCTGGTGTCTTTCCACCGGACAGGAACCTCCTCTGATTCCCCACTCAGTCATCTCCGCCGCACGATGCGGCATGTATTTTAGTACGAAATTTATCCGTTTGCGGCACTGGGCCACCAGTTCGCGTCCGAGTAACGCATTTCATTTCGATTGTAGTCATGTACTAATTCGGACGGACCATATACTTTTGAAGAAGGTAAACCAACATCGAACCTGGATTCTTCATACGTCCTTTGATGTTCTACCTAACTTTCTTCGGTTTGCTCGCACCAATTCTAATCACCGTGGTTGCCATCCAGGTGCCATTGGATTCCGATCACTGGAAGAACCGGTTGGTTACTCTGGAAGACGATGATCCGGCAGAATGGAGTATCAACAGGCCTCCAGACTCTGGTTCCACCGATCATCTTGTGTTTGAGACGGTGTACTCACTTCTTCAGCACTGGCCCAACACTCGCATGAGAAATGGTGAGCAATCTGCACCTTTGTATGACTCTCGACAGAACTCCTCTTCTCTAGGGCATAGTATCGTACCCGGAGTTATTCCGAAGGGAACGCTCCTCTATCATGGCACGGGCCGCAAAAAAGTGCCGCAGGGCCCGGAATGGGTTGCCTTGGATCCTGAGTTTTCATATTTCTTCTGCCGGGAGAGGTGGCAATCCAGCCAATTCCGACAGGGATGTTGGCACCTCACGCTCGCAACCACTCGACCCCTCAAAATTGTATACTTTGATGGTAGTGGAGCCGCAAAGTTTCCTTTCGGCTCAATGGACACGCAAGACCTTATTGTATGGGGAGAATCGCGCCCCGAAAATGTGTTCAAAGAATCGGAGCGGATTCGGGACCTGTGTAGATGGGCAACAAAATATGGTCTGGATGGCATTGTGAGGTAAATCTTCGCTCCTTCTGATGTCCCTTGCGTTGATCATTGTAACAGGATGGCGGAAGCTTTGTGAGCAATCATCTTGCCTGTGCCTCATCCTTATTCAACGGTTTAAAGCGAGATTATGGTTTGTGACTTTACCTCGGGTGTCAGCCCCGTTTCTTTCACGAATCTGGAACGCCCGGGAGGAGTTCCACCAATGATGTGTGAGTCTACTAGGTCCTTTGCTCGAGAAAAACTCAAGTGTCTTTGGATAGCCGCATTGGTCACATTTGAGTCCGTAAATGCGGGGTCTCGTTCCAATCATTTCCCTGGCGAGACCCGCATCCAATTGGATCTGACTGGACTCGTTTCCTTCTATGACACTCAACTTGTGCCTTCACTAGTTGCAGTACGAACCGGTCAGGATAGGTGGGACCATCGCGTACAAAACATATCCAGCAAAGATTTGTCGGCTGTGCAATCGAGGCTCAAGACGGTTTTTACCAGGCCCCCTGGTCTGTCGAGTGGAATTGACTGGAAAACACTCCTTCATGTCATAGTCAATCGATTCGCCGGTCGGCTCGAGCTGACACGCCAGCTCCTGAACACGCCAGCAACGGACCCGAACGACATTATTGATCTCGCCAACAAAACTCAGACTCAGCTTAGAATTATGTTGACGCCCTACATTCTATTTTCAGCCACACCGACAGACACGTCGGATAACGGCGACTTGGAGTGGGCACGACCGATATTCAAGCTCTGCCACGACACACACGTACCCAATGGAGTCCGAGTTGGATTCTATGACCGACTCAGAGAGGTTGATACTCTGGGGCATACGAGGAACTAGCCGGGAGATTTGCCGTGTGGTGACCATAATGTGGGCTGCTGGAGTGTACGCGGGCATCGACCAATCGCTGAACGCAGAGGAATCCCCCGGCATTGGGGAGTTGACACGAATTCGGAGCAGATGGGCAGAGGCCTTGAACCGGCTGATGGCGTGGCTAGACTGGAATGTGTGGGTGAAGTGCGATCCTGGCTGTGATCCTAACGTACGTTTGTTACTGTTCCACTGATTTGTGCATTGATGTCATGGCTCGTAAATGATCGACAGGAGATGTGCTACCTACCTACGTGGCCTATTGGTTTTCCAGGTTTTCCCTGGGAGGCCCCTGATCACCTGTCAGGTTCTGGTAGACAACGAAAGACGTTCAGGTCCAATTTGGACATGCGAACTGTGGCTACCAAAAACTTCGCTGACTCGGTATCGAATGTTGTCGAGCCTCAACCAGGGGAGTGGATCCGCCCGGAGCCAAAGTGTATCAGGCGGGTTGATCCTTATGGCCTTTAGTGTTTTTGATGGAGACGGCATGCCCAATGTAACCCTCAGATTGTTGGCACTTACAATGCTTAGTGGCTGCCCCGTGAATATGTTCTCAATTATATATGCAGACCTCTAGGCACCGTTCCAACAAGTCTGAGGTTGGCTTCAATGCGAGTGAGATACGCCACGCTACTTTATGCTAACACCTACAAGCTAAATGTTGGGCAGCCTCTTATACGGGATCTCTAGAACTCCCGGATTACCGTTAACGTTGTCAATAGTACTAGTGTTAGTACCGAGGTACCACGGCAGCGTCCGTCCCGTCATATCATGTTTTGCCAGGGCCGACACTTTGCCAGAGTCTAGCTAAGGAGGCCTAGGCTCGAACATCCGAGTCGGCAGCATGATGCGGTGGGAGTCATGGCGAAACCCGAATGCCTGAAACGACTCACAATCACAGGCGAGCATATGCTGATTTGAATGTCGCAAGGAAAATTAGATCGCGATGGAGGATTTTTTGACCGACCATGGGAAGCGATGCATGATGCACGGGCGTAGGGCCTCTTGGAGTTCGCGCCACGGTCCGGACACGTACGTAGAGTTGCCTTGATAGATTACTTAGGCCAGTGCCCACGCGAGGGTGAGCTACCACTCTGAGGCATGGCTCGATGAATGGCAGGGCCCGGGCGTATATGAGGTTCAGACTTTCAGTACTAGTATATTTGTGTTCATCGAGGCTCAATCGCATCGATGGGAACTGTTGACAGATTCTACATCCGTCTAAACCCCCAACGTTTCCGGTTTCCAAGACGGACTGGTTTGAAGTGACCAGACTAGGATGCAGTCCAAGCGTGCCAGGTCGGACCGAGCTGTTCATGTTGGGAATAGGTCGGACGAACTCATCACCAGCTGACTCGGATCTCGTCACTAACTGTGACGATAGGGATCGTGAGAACAGCGCCACTTCTTTACCAACGCAGACCCTGCCGCCACACCTGGGGTACTATATGTAGTAGACTCTGCCCTTGAAGTTCTAAATCCTGCCAATCACGTTATGTGTTGGCTCATATAACATCGAATCGGATTTTCACTAAAGAGGCGCGCGCACGCAGGACTCTTTCTACGCTTCCCTGGTGTTCTATGATGTTCCGGGCTCTGTCCAATTTTATTGCGATGCTTATAGTCTTCGCGCTCGGTGCGCAAATACTACTATCCAGTCATCGCTGGCAAGACGAACATACCACCCTTGGCGACGGTGACGATATGGGATGGTACCTTGACACGTTTCCGAACCCCAATGCCACAGATCATCTCGTTTTCGAGACGGTACATTCGCTACTCCAACACTGGCCCAACACCCGCATGAGGAACGGTAAGCACAGTGCGCCTGCATGGATTTCAATTGAATGCATGGTTGTCCTCCAGGTCATACCATCGTACCGGGAGTTATTCCGAAAGGAACACTTCTCTATCATGGTGCGGATGACAATGGATTGCCATCTGGCCCGGAATGGGTTGCTGTAGATCCTGAGCATTCGTATTATTTTTGCCGGGAGCATTTCAAACATCGGTTCCGCTCTCAAGGCTGCTGGCAGTTTACATTCACAACCACTCAACCTCTTAAAGTTATATATTTTGATGGTACCAGCGCTGCAAAGCTTCCATATGGTTCATTGGATACACAAGACCTTCTCGCATGGGGAGATTCACCTTTTGGTGACGTATGGGAGGAAGAACGACGGGCTGCAGACCTTTGCAGGTTGGGAAAGGAGTATGGTGTAGATGGTTTTGTGAGGTCGAATTTTCAGCCTTTCAATATCTTCCGATGTTCAACTTCCCTACAGGATGGAAATTGACTTGTGAGAAGTCACATTACCTGTCGCCCCTGGCTCCATTTAAATGACATTAGTGAGGTCATACTTTGTGACTTTACTTCTGGCGTCAGGGTAATTTCCTCTGTGAACATATTACGTCCGAGTGATCTTTCACCATGCGAGTCTTTTTATTCAACCTTCATGTGAGATATTGAAGTTGCTTTCCACAGCTGGCCCCACGATGCTTGAAGCCATACATGCTGGCTCTTGGAGGAACCGATTCCCTGGCGAGACGCGTATCCAGCTTGATCTGGCTAGCTTGATCTCCTTCTACGATACACAGCTAGTACCTTCATTGGTTGCCGTTCGGGCAGGTCAGGAGAGGTGGGATCATCGCGTGCTAAACATATCCAGGGAGGATTTTTTGGCTGTTGAGTCGAGGTTGAAGGCAACCCTGATCAGCCCACATAGCCTGTCGAGTGGAATCGACTGGAAAACACTCTTTCGCGTTATAGTCGACCGATTTGCTGGACGACTTGAACTGGCACACCATCTCCTAAACATGTCTGCAACAAACTCAGACAAGATCATTAATCTCGCCAACAAGACTCAGACTCAGCTCAGAATCATGTTGACCCCCTACATCCCTTTTTCTGTCACACCACTAGACAGGGCTGACATGGACTGGACGAAGCCGGTATACAAGCTTTGCGCCACGACGCATACGAATCCCGTGGAATCCGAGTTAGACTCTATGACTTACTCGGAGAAATTACTTTTCCGAGCTGTACGAGGCACCTGTCGGGAGATTTGCCGTGTGGTAACGAGGATGTGGGCTGCAGGGGTGCATGCAGGCCTCGATCAGTCACTGAACACAAGGGTACCTCTCGACATTGCCGAGGTCACTCTGGTTCGGAGCACATGGGCAGAGGAGCTGGACCAGCTGATGGCGTGGCTAGACTGGAGTGTGTGGGTGAAGTGCGAGCATAGATGTGGTCCTGAGGTATGCCATGCGATCGCCCTGGGGATGTATCGAGTATCATGGCTGACGTGTGAGACGACAGGGAATGTGTTACCTACCCACCTGGCCTGTCAACTTTCCGTATATGAGTAACGCCCCAATGCATAAACGGCCCCGGTCAGACCCTGATGAACCACAACCAGAGAGACTGATCGGTCCAAATTTGCGATCCACGGATACCGGAGGGCTCGCAGATAAAGAGATATATGTTGTTATGCCCGAATCAGATGAATGGTACCGGCCACAACCTAAATGTATCAAGCTGGTCGATTACGGCGGGTTTTATTAGTTAACTGGCCCGTGAAAACATAGCACAAAACGTTGCCCATGAAAAGGTAGATGTACTGTTAGTAGATATCCTTCAGATATTATTTCATCAGCGATATGTGATGCATGCAGATGTACATCATGATACGACGATCTCGGCGAAGATGGGGATGACTGTGGACAGATTGGTCAATCTTGCCGAGCGACCTGTATTCAAACTCTGCTCGGGAAAATCAAGACTAGGGTTAATAGAGTACAGTAATTAGGTAAAGGTGTGTAGCATAGTGTAGTTTACCATATTCGTTTTTTCCTGCTGTGATGGCTAACCTTTCGCATGACGCGCAATCTGCCAACCACTGGCAGTAATAGAACCCGTATGCCCCTGATTGGTCAGTAGCTGCGGGCCGCAGCTGCTAGGCTGGGTATACTTAGGCTACCAACTGACACTTTAGCCTGGTGGCCAGTGATGTTGCGACCCATTCTCCTCAGTCTTGCCAGTGCAGCATTGGCACTTCTGGGCCACGCGCTTACTGTCCAAGTGCCATTTGCTTCTACCAGTCACCTGCAAAACAAGAATACAGTCGTTTTCAACAGCGAACTTGAAGATCACGCGGCAGAATGGAACCTGGATAGGCTTCCGAGCCCCGATGACACCGACCGACTCGTTTTCGAGACGGTGCATTCACTACTTCAACATTGGCCGAACACCCGTATGAGAAATGGTATGTGATCCCAGATCTCTTTCCGGCTTCATGGAATGCATAGCAATCTCCTCTAGGGCACAACATTGTACCAGGTGTCATCCCAAAAGGCACACTTCTTTACCATGGTGCGAATAGCAGTGAATTACCGCCAGGTGCGGATTGGGTTTCAACGGATCCTGAACACTCGTATCTTTTCTGCCGGGACGGGCGTCGGTTCAATTATCTCCAACAAGGATGCTGGCAACTGACACTCGTCACAACTCGACCCCTCAAAATCGTGTATTTTGATGGCAGCAGTGCTGCGAAGTTGCCATATGGCTCGTTGGATACCCAGGACCTTCTCGTGTGGGGAAAAATTGATTCCGGTGGGGTGTTTAACGAGTGGCAGCGAGTTGAGGGCCTCTGTAAATGGGGAAAGAGTTTTGGTGTGGATGGTTTCGTACGGTAGGGTTTCTTCTCGAATGCAAGTTCTTGGACTAAACGTCGTTTCAGAATGGAAATGGATTTGTAAGTGATGGTTTCTCCCATCGCTTAGTCTCATAAGATGATCCCAGTGAGGTTATGCTTTGCGACTTTACCTCTGGTGTCAACCTGGTTTCCTTCTTGAATCTGCCAAGCCGCAGGAGTGTCTCACCAATGATGTGTGAGTGTTTATTTGCTGACTACCTCGCTTCATGAATACACGAGTAGTCCGCAGCGCCGGCCATCTCGTTTGAAGTCATGAATTCTGGTTCTTGGCACAATCACTTTCCTGGCGAGACACGTGTTCAGTTGAATCTAGCTGGACTAGTTTCTTTCTATGATACACAACTCGTGCCTTCACTGGTTGCCATTCGTGCTGGTCAAGAACGATGGGATCATCGTGTCCAGAATATATCCAGCGAGGATTTATCCACTGTAAAATCGAGGTTGGAGGAGGTGTTGATGGGACCTTCGGGACCGTCGAGCGGAATTGACTGGAAGACACATATTCAGGTCATAGTTGATCGATTCTCCGGACGGCTTGAGCTGACGCGCTACCTTCTGAACTCGTCGAGGACGAATGATCTGGATCGAATCCTAGATCTTGCCAATAAAACTCAGACTCTGCTCAGAATCATGCTCACACCGTACATCCTTTTCTCGACCACGCCATCAAACACGGACGACCTGGACTGGACGAAGCCTATATACAAGCTCTGTGCTACGACGCACACATACCCCATAGAGTTCGAGTTAGAATCTATGACCGATTCAGAGAGGTTGATTCTTCGGGCCGTCCGAGGAACAAGCCGGGAAATTTGCCGTGTGGTTACAAAGATGTGGGCTGCTGGGGTATACGCTGGTCTCGATCCCACATTAGCCACAAAGGAATCTCTCGATATTGCCGGTTTGACACAGATTTGGAATTCGTGGGAAGAAGACTTGAATCAGCTAATGTCGTGGCTGGATTGGAGTGTATGGGTGCGGTGCGATCCTGTATGTGGTCCAGAGGTACGATTGTTGCATTGTCACGTAGAACGTGTTCTGATATATATATTATCTCTGGTTTACAGGAGATGTGCTACTTGCCAACGTGGCCTGCCGGTTTCCCTAGGTCTAGGTCTTCGCCGCCAGATCCGCACGGTCTACCTTTAGAGAGGCTGACCAGTTTTGACTTGCGGGCCATGGTCCTGGAAAGTCTTGCTGAGGAGATATCGGATGCTGTCAAGCCCGCATTAGACGACTGGGTTCGGCCGCAACCCAGATGTGTCAGGCGAATTGCTCCCTACGACTCGGAGATTTGGAATCGTGTACCCCCCTTCCAGCTTGCATAATTCTGTGCATGGCTAGGTTTGCCCCAGATTTTACTTAGACACGTCAGTTAACTCCGTTGCGGGTTCGGATTGTGTACTTTCAGCTTGAGACTGGCTGTCGTAATTATGCCTTCCGACTGCGTATTACCAGGCCATTTTTACACTAGAATGTTTGGAGAAGAATTGCAAAGGGGCTTGTTTCGGTTACCCAACTTACTGCAGGTTAGAGTGATCTGCAACATAACTGTCAGCATGCAGTACAAGCATCCGTCAGCAAACCATTGTTACATTAGGGTTCAAATTCCCGTGCAATGCAAGATGGGGGGCCGACCCCGCGGAGG